>CM019901.1:144415838-144417541 GCA_009764595.1 Geothlypis trichas
CCTCAGTGCTCAGATGCTCATTGAACAGAGTTACGGGAGAAATACACTTAATTAATTACACGGAGGGACTGATTGGCGCGGGCAAGTGCAGATGTATTTTTGTTCGGCCCTGAAATACTTTCCTGGGTTGGTTGTTTCGTTTGATTAGTTAGTTTTTCCCCCTTTTATTTTTTTTCAACTGAATGTTGCTGCCCTGGCTGGAGGGGAAGGAGCCTGCCCCGCTGGATGGGGGAGGGAAATCTCAGGGAGAGCTGCCTGCCAGGATAGAAACGCTGCCAGCCGTGTGGCTCCAGGGCCAGTCCTGCCCCTGCCCTTGCCTCGGTGCACCCGGATTTTGGGGAGGCTCTGGCTCCGCTTCGGGGCTGCTGTGGGTCGGGGTTCTGTCTTTTCCAAAACAAAAAGGCTGCTACAGAAAGGGCTTGTTGCTTTGCTAAAATTGCAAAAGGAGCTTGTGCGACGGCTCCTCCTGTTCAAATAATTTTACATTTTAAATTATCGAGGGCTAATTCAGCCGTGCGGTGCTTCCCGAGCCAGCGGGGAGCCGCTGCCCGGGCGTGGGAGCGCGTTCGGGAGGCGCTCGGGGAGCAGCGGCCGCTCCGAGGGTGGCGAAGTCCCTCCGAACCTGCTCCTCTCCACGTGCAAGAGCTCCCAAAAATACCGGAGACAGGTGGGGAGGACGGCCAATGTGAGGAACTCGGCTCCCACCGAAGGCACGGCTTACCAATAGCACATATATTGTGTTCTGGTCTGAATAAAATCCAACCAGCAGCGAAATAGGTTCTGTCCTTGCTCCACAGACTGGACTAGATTGGAGAAGTTTCTCTACTATTTTTTTTTAACCCAAAACTACATATTCCTGCTGGTGTCACACATCTGTTATCTGTTTCCAGCTTTTCTTATCAGGCTGGGTGAGGACAGGTGGAAACTCCAGTCGTGCCTGCACTCTTAGGAGCAGGGCCAATTTTTCCCCCACTGCAGGTTTAGTGACTTCCTAAAAAAATACAAATAATATCTCCATGGGACTTAGCCCCCCTCGAGTAACACACCCACGGTGCCATTTTGTACAGTCGGACAACGGAAGCTATTTTTCAAACCAGATTTAAAACTCTTCTTAAGCGCCCACTGCCATCGATTTTCTCCCAAGGGATTATAAATCACCTGCCTCCATTAACGGAGGTGACAAAAAAAGAAATAAATATATATAGATCTCAAAAGCAGGCAAACCAGAGAGGCTGGGGAAATAAAGCGAGATGGGAAGCAGGAGCCCACAGTATCCTGGCAGCATCCCTGCACTCAGCCCTGGTCCCAGGTCCTCCGGGCAGGTGAAGCCCTTGGTGCACTGTCCCAGCGGCAGCTCCGCTCCTGGAGAATTTTTTCCCCCTTGCAGAATATAACCCAAAGTAGCAGCTTGAGAAACATAAAGTACAAAATAAAATTTTAAATACACTTCCCCCTCGCCCCCGCCCCCATTCTCCTCGGTTTTATCTGGGAGCGTGTCCCCTGCAGCAGGAGCGACCCTGAGGGTGAGCGAGGCTCTGCCCTTCCTCCCTCTCCTGCCTGCCGAAAGCTATTTCGGAGCTCTTGTGCCCTTTGTCGCAGAAGGAGGATGATCGTTTTATTTTTGTCCAGCCTGTCCTAAAATCGCGGTACTGTCATTTCCCGGGGCTGCCAAGTATTTTACAGGGTGCCTGGTTTCGTGGCGT
>CM019901.1:144417741-144448484 GCA_009764595.1 Geothlypis trichas
GTAAGAGGCTTGGAAATATTGATCAGGGCTGGAGAAGAGATGTGCACAGGAGAAAGAGCACAAGATTTGGGGATTTAAAAGTGATATAATTGGATTTCTGAATTAAACACAGCGAGTGGGAAGGTCAGCAACAAGATGCAGCCGCGGGCTCAGGTTTGCTCAGCCTCAGCCTGGGTCTCCAACATGAGACTATTCCAGATGATGTATCCTGGGGAAAGGGAGTGTTGAGCAAATGTTTTTGGGAATTTCTTTGCTGGTAGGTCAAAAAGGTGGCATTGCTTCCATGTGCATCGTGTCAGGCTGTTTTCCCTGCAGGGGGATGGCATGGAATGGTGCATCTGGGTGAGGCTGGACACTCTTTCTTTATGGGAAGTGATTTCTGGTTTCCAGGGCTGGCCCATAGCTGCACTTACCAGAGCTTTTTGTCTTCACTAAAAACATTTAAAACTTTTAAAATTTGTAGCTTTTTATCTCTTCTTCTTTTTGTTTTTGTGTAAACACTTAGACACATCCCTACATCTTCCCTTATATGGACCTCACGGATCACTCTGGTCTTACCTTTACCCCCGAGGCCCAAAATCTGTCCCCAGTGCAAGGGACAAGGTCATGCACCAGAATCTCCACCTGAAGCTGAGACTCTCCAAAGCATCACCCAGGTTTAGGTGGGAATGTTTTGCCGTTAAACTCTGTGCTTATATTTAGGTACAGGAAACTTACTAATCTTTTATTTGCATTTAAACATTTGGAGAGAATTTGGAGCCCCCAAGGAACAAAAACCCCGTGTTTTGCAAATTACCCCTTGTAGTTTTCAGGTATGGAAACCTCCCCAGGGGTTTCCCCACTCCGGGCTGCCTCTGGCCAGCAGATTTACTGGCCATGTTTCCATGGAAACAAAAACTGGATGGGTGAAAAAAGGGGGGAAAAAGTTCTTGTAATAGGTGGCATTTCCCAGTTTGGAAAGAGGGTTTTTCCCAGGCTGGACTACTTCTTTTCCAGGATTTTATTTTCCAGGAGAAAAGAAGGAAGGACATGCCCTGATGTGGAGATGGATGGGCAGCAGTGAGTTGCCCAAGCTGCATTCAGAGCAGCAGCACTGGCCTCCAGGCTTTAATGTTGTGATTTATGGCCACTTTGCTGCTATGGAGGTGTCAATTTGTTTAAAAAAAAGTGTTTTCTGATGAGTGGGGCAGGACAGGGGGTCTACCCCACCCTGGTTGAGCCCACTCAGTGGTGTGACCTTAAGGGACGGTCTCAGCAGTGATAATTCCTCTCTCTGTCTGTGCAGACATTTAATGATGCCTCTTCACTTTACAGCTCACTACGAGGCTTCATTAAAAAGCATCTGCAAAGGCTTTGAAGTCCTTGCTGGACATCTTGCACCATCATTGAGAGCAGTCACAGCAACACCATCCTGGGCTGGCACAGAGGCTCTGAGTTGTGATGAAGATATCAAACCCAAGGTGTAGCGCAGCCAGCTCAAAGCAAACCCGAAATTACAGCCTCTGCAGGGAGAAGTGACAGCCCTGCTACAGAGATCAAGGATTTATGGAGATGGGGCAGCCAGATCTCTCTCTTGCATCCTGATAGCTGATGTGACACATCAGGTGTCAGGGTAGCTCCTATTCCTAAGAGGTTAAACAAGTTGTATGATCAGGAGGGGCTGACATGCCGGTCCAGGCGAGGAGTGAATCATTAAGTTGTATTCCCAGGGCTGAGACAGGCAGCAGCAGCTCACAGGGGTTTGCGTAGCCTCAGGTGAGCTGTACGACAGGAAAACACACATCTGATGGGAGGTGAGGTGCTCTGGATTGTGAAATGATAATCAGGAGAGCTGCTTATTGCTGAGTCAGGCAGGTTCTGGCCTGAGGTGCAGGGCTGTGGTTTGGGCTGGGCTTTTCTGGATGTGTGTGTGGGTGTGCTGGTACAATAAATCAGTAGATGTGTTTCTTATAATATTTTTTTTTCCTTTAGGGTTCTTTTTATAAATAGGCTGCTTCAATTAAAAACTAACTTTTTAAGTGTCACAAGATGGAAGAAAGGGGATTTCTTGATGGGAATTAGGGCAGCTCTTGGCTCCCTGTAGAAAAATAAGGCTGCTTTCATGTTCAGGGGCACCAGCAGGAGGAACCCTGGGGATGGATTGTGTCCAGCAAGGAGAAATGATGTTATTTAGACATCATCAACAAGAGAGGAGAGATACAGGAAAATTTACACATGTATCTATTTACACACAAATATTTATCTATATATATATGCATAAATGTACACATATGTATATATGTACAAATGTACACATATATACACATATGTACATATAAACATACATATATATTAAAAACATCGGCATTTTATAGAAATGCTTTTATTTAAATGTTTTTATATAAATTTTTATATAAATGTTTATATAAAACCCCCATTTTATACATATACATATACATATATATATATTTATTTATATAAAATTGACACATAGACACACACAGAAGGTGAGTGTCAGCATTTTTACCAAGGTGTGCACACTTATGGGGCAGCTCTGTCCTGGGACTGCTGAGGTCATCCCTGTCCCTCACTGTGGTTATTTGTATTGTCCAGAGCTGGGAAATGCTGCCACTTCTCTCCTGCCACCTTCTTTGCACAGCTGGGCTTCCAACCCTATTTCTCTTCCTGCAGCTCCTGCCTATTTGGTTCAGGAATAGGATCAGGAGGCTTTGGGAGTGACTCATAGAAGAAGAAACATCACCAACCCAAGCACCTCACACCTACAAACCTAACCTTGAGGACTGTGGGCACTGCTGAGGTCAAGGGGAGGAAGGAAGGTCTCATTTTCCCCATTTTCTCAGTGCCCAGCCCCAGCTCCAGGCTGGAATGCTGCTCCAGTGAGGAGGGGCAGGCAGGAACTCGGCACATATGGCGAGCCTGGCGCCACGCTGCTGCGGAGCCGCGAGATACGGAAGCGCAAGGGCACTGCCACGGAGAAAATATCAGCTCTGGGCTTTGGCTGGCTCTGGGAGTTGCTATTCAGAGCCACAGCACTGCCTGAGCGAATGGCTTGTCGCAGAGGAGAGGGTTTGTTTACAAGCCCTTCTCCAGAGGGAAGGGGATGATGTCAGTTTTAGAGGAGCATGGTGCCTGCAGCAGCTGCTCACGGCGAAAGGATTTGGGTTTGGGGTGATTTGAGGAGCTGGGAGGATGGGAGATGCAGCAGGGGCCCCCAGAGGAGCCTGAGGATGCTGTATCCCAAAATTGTGGTGTCTTCTGTCTCCTTGATGATGCTCAGAGAATGTCACTTCCTTTTGCTGAGCACAGTCCCTCTCCAGCTCCTCATGCTGGGACCCCTGAAACTCTCTCCAACCTTCTTTTTCACTGGGAGCTTCTCTGATTCCCATCAAAAATCCTCTTTCCCCCATCTTGTGCCACACTAAAAGTTAGTTTTCAAGTGGAGCAGACTACAATAATTTATTTTTTTTAAAGCAAACAGCCATCTAAAATACTCGAGGAAATTAAAAGATTTGCCATTAAAGGATGGCAAACAGCCATCTAAAGTATTAAAAGTATCTACTGAGAATCTCCATTCCTCCTGTTTGAGGAGCTGCTCCCAGTGTGCACAGTTTACCTGGGTAAAGTGAGTTGTCTCTAATTTCATTGCCAGAGCATCAAGAGGAAGTTTCATTATTCTAATTTAGCATGAAAATACATTTAAATAGCATTTCATTTTGCCCTTTCACAGTATTAAGTAACTGCAAGAATCTTTTCAAGAGCAATTGCCCACAGCTTTTTGTGCAAATATTCTCTTCACAAAAGTCTCATGATGATTTGGGAGAAGCAATAGGGGAAAAACATGCTTCAGTGACAGAATAAAGGAGAAATTTAGTGTAATACTCAATACACTGTTATTTATCCTGTAGCTAATTACAATCATAATCTGCTGTATAGGGGAGGCATTTCAATGTCAAATTTCATAAAAGAGATTAACTCTCAAGGGAAGCTGAAGCAATGGGGGTCAGGGAGTGTTGCAAGAGCCCACCAGCACTGAGAGTTCCTCTGCTCCTCCAGGGGAGCCCTCAGCTCAGTCCCAGCCACACCCCTGGGCACCAGGCAAGTGGATTTGGAGCTGACTAATAAATATATTTGGTTAACCTATTAAATTCATAGAATGGTTTGAGTTGGAAGGGATCTTTTAAGATCATCTAGCCCAAGCTCCCTGCCATGGTGGGGACTCCTTCCACTATCCCAGGTGGCTCCAAGCCCAGTCCAGCCTTGCCTTTGACACTTCCAGGGATGGGACATCCACAGCTTCTCTGGGTAACCTGTGCCAGGGCCTCACCACCCCCACAGTAAAAGATTTCTTCTAAATATCTCATCTGTACCTGCCCTCTTTCAGTTTAAAGCCATTACCCCTTGTCTGTGTCACTCTCCTCATCTTTCTTAGAAATCTTCTTTCTTCAAGGATTTGAAGACCTCAGTAAGGTCTCACTGGAGCTTTCTTTTCTCCAGGCTGAGCAGCCTCAACTCTCCCAGTTTGTTTTCAGAAGAGAGGTGCTCCAGCCCTCTGAGCATCTTTGTGGCTTCCTCTGGACTCACTCACAAGTGACAATGTCCTTTTGTGCTGGTGACCCCAGGTCTGGATGCAGCACCCCAAGAGGGGGCTCACAGGAGCAGATAGAGAGGACAACCTCCTCCCTTGACCTACTGACCATGCTGCTTGTGCTGCAGCCCAGGATGTGGTGTTGGCTTTCTGGGCTGCAGCACATGGCTGGGTCATTGAGTTTTCCATCCATCAGTGTCCCCAGGTCCTTTTGCAGGGCTGTTCTCAGTGAGTATTGGCAGAGGGGATTGCCCTCACCCAGGGGCAGCACCTGCACCTGGCCTTGTTGGACCTCTTGAAGTTTTTGTGGGTTTATTTCTGACATAATTACACCAAAACAGCACAACAATTTTGAAATGTTTCAACATCCAAAATGCAAAATTTTGTCAAAACATCAAGAGATTGACATCTCTTCCTCATGGTCAGCAGGGGAGTCACTGGGCAGCAGGTTTACAAGAGCAGCTGTTGCTATTCAGCAAAAGAATTTTAAAAACCAGACCAGCCAGAGACCTGCTGCATGAGGAGCCTCCTCTGTCCTGCATTTATGGCTGCAACGTTTATCCAGCTCCTCCTTGGGTTAGTGAATGGTGATCTGCAGGAACTGTATGAATTATCAGGTAATAAATCAAATTGCTTGTTCTGGAAAAGAGGGGCTCAGTATCAGACTGGGCATTGCTTATGCAGGCAGAGACCAGAAATATTCAGGTGACACCCGTGGTGTTTTCCTGTCACTAATGAGGATGAACTGCTTGCTGTTGGTTGCCCATCAGCTTTTCCAAGCGGGAAATTTGCTCATAACCTCTTTGACATGTGCCTCTAGAAGCTGAGTGAAAAGGATCTAAGTCTCACTAATGCTGTCTCTGAGAGGGCTGTTCAATTAAATCTTCCTCAAGATGTCAATCACCTGCTAAATGGAACCGCTCTGGGCTTGGGAAGGGCAAATCAACAGGTTTGAGTGGTCCAGGAAGGGCTGGATCACAGCAGCTGGTGAGTGGCTGCACCATGAGGGGAAACACCTGCCCAGGCTGAGACCAAACCAGCACAAATCCAATTTCTGAATGATGGATGTCCCCTGAACTCTAGCACAAATGAAGCACTTATGCTCCTTGGGAGGATGTACCTCATTCCAGGAACCAGAGTGAAGTTTCCAGGTATTGCACTGATTTGTAGAGCACTGATACTGTGGTGACCTTGCAGGTGACCTTGGAAAAGATCAGTGACGTTTGTTGTTTGTAGTTGAATTGCAAAAGGCGTCTAACAGCTCCCTTCTCCATCGATCTGGATCTGGATTGAGGACTTGTTGGGATGAGGAATGTTATGGATTAGGCACAGAAAACACCAGGAGAGTTGGTCCCTGCATCCACCAGGGCTGCAGGAGGAAGAGGAATAATGATGATGATGACAATCCCAACAATAATCCTGACCAGGGAAAACCTTGTTTATAACACAACTGAGTAATTAAGAAGCATTTGCTCCAAAAGCTTTAATGTGTGCAATTCCAGGCACGCAGAATTCTTGTGAAATCACACATTCAGGTGCTGTCAGTGCTCTAGAGGATGAAGCCCTGCCTGTGCCTCCCCGTCTCTGGGCTCTACCTAAAAATAAAACCCAAAGCAGAAAAGAACAAGCCCCCTGCAGGCAGGCTGGCACGGAGGCAGGGCACAGTCGCTGCCAGGCATGTGCTCTCTTTGTCCTCACAGGTCAAACCTGGAGCTGAGTTAAGGATGCCAACCTCAGATCAGCCACAGCTCCCTCCTGCCTGGCAGCCCTGACCAGGGGGCTCAGCCCTGGGATGGTGCCAAGCCCAGCACTGAGGTCAAAACAAGGTCTGAGGGCATCACCTTGTGCCCTGTCCTCTTTCCCATCATCACCAAGGGAAGCAAAACTGGAGTGTGTTCTTCACCTGGTAGTGATTGTGCTCACAGGGGTCTGAGGATGAGGGAAGAGATGAGGCTTTGACTCCATGTTTCAGAAGGTTTGATTTATTATTTTATGATATATGTTATATTAAAACTATTCTAAAAGAATAGAAGAAATGATTTCATCAGAAGGCTAACTAAGAATAGAAAAAGAAGGAATGATAACAAAGGTTTGTGTCTCAGACAGAGTCTGAGCCAGCTGACTGTGATTGGCCATTAATTAGAAACAACCACATGAGACCAATCACAGATGCACCTGTTGCATTCCACAGCAGCAGATAATCAATGTTTACATTTTGTTCCTGAGGCCTCTCAGCTTCTCAGGAGGAAAAATCCTAAGGAAAGGATTTTCCATAAAAGATGTCTGTGACACCTGGTGGCCCTGCAGCATTTTCACCCACACTTGTGAAAGACATCACATTGCAAGACCTCAGTTTCAGAGCCAGCCAGGAGAAGTGGAAATAGGAGCTTCATGTTGCCAGTGCTTTCTACTGAGTCCCCCTTGCTGCTTGCCCAGGAACCTGATTCTGTTTGCTCAGGAGGGTGTGGGAGGGAGGCTGGGCTGGGGTCTGATCCCATTTGTATCCTCCACTTGCCAAAATCCAGGATAAACCACTGCAGTCTCAGCCCATCCAAAGCACAGCAGAACTAAAAAAGCCATGTCTGACCTTTCAAAGTGTAAGTCACCTGCTCTCAGGTGATGTCCTTTCAACGTCTGGACCCTGTTCTTAAGTCCCAGCCAACACTTGTATTTTGTTAGGCACATGGAGATAAAAAGGAAATAAACCAAACCCCTGTAATACAAGACTGAAAGAAAAAAACCCAAGCATGTCAAGGTTTCATGTTGCTCCAAATCATCACACAAACAGAGCATCATTAAAACCACATTCCTGAGGAAGTTACCCTCACCCACCCTCTCCCCTGCCCCTGACGCCCAAGGCAAGGAGTTGAGAGGTTACAAATAAAACCCTAAAGGAGAGAAATTTTTGACATCGATTCCAGCAATTGGGATTTCTAGTATGTCTCAAAAAAAGTGTCAAATCTGTCACTCAGTGCTTACAGGTTATCCTCTGTGAGCTCAGGCATGAGCCTGGTGTGTTTATTAAACCGCTGGCCTGGCAGAGGAAAGGTGTCTGTCTGGATGGCAATACAGCTGATTTTCAAACTGCTGGTTTAAAACTCTTTGTCCTGGTTTAGTGAATTACTGAGCACCAGGATAAAGTGTTCAAGCACAGATTCTTGTGTCTTGGTACCAGGTGCCTTGCAAATGGCTCTGGCCACTTCAGCAGGCACTTAGGGCTCTGGGCTGGCATTTTCTGGGTGGTGCAGCACAAGATAAGATGGTCTTGTGTTCCTCTGTGAGTGTATCTGTCTGGAGGGACAGATGTGTGCTGTGTAAATTTATATGTATTAGATTTAATTATGTGGGGCTGGCTTTGCTCAGTGACAGGACCTGTCCTTCCTTGTGCCCTTTGGGGTGCCCTCCTGCCTGTCTGCCCCAGCCCAGCCTTGGCCCTATTGCTTCCCCCATTTCAGTGCCACAACCCTTTCTTTTCCCCATCTACACCCAGGAGCAGGAGTTAAGGAGTTAGTCTCTCTCTCCAGAAAATGTTCCAGTTTATTTATGTTTCCTTCCTGCACAGGGAGATCCCACCAAAAGCTCTGAAAGCTGTATGAAGTTATTTGCTTGAGCAAACTGACAGCAGCCCCTGGGCTAAACTTTTGATGCGTCAGTTTTCTGCCACCTTCAAAAAGCTCCTCTGGCTGCAGGCAGCAGCCATCCTGGGCTGGATGGGACCAGCACCACTTGCCACAGGCAAGGGGAGCCAGCAGAGGTGGGTCTGGAGCTCCATCCTCTTCCTTGGCACCCCCAGTGTCCAGGTGTGGGTGTCTCCTTCCTGGCATGGGGGGATGCAGCAGAAAAAGCTCACAGAGGTTCTGCTGTCAATGCAGACCAGTGTCTCAGACATCTTTTATGAAAAATCCTTTCCTTAGGATTTTTTTTTCTCCTGAGAAGCTGAGAGGCCTCAGGAACAAAATGTAAACGATGATTATCTGCTGCTGTGGAATGCAACAGGTCCATCTGTGCTGTTCTTATGTGGTTGTTTCTAATTAATGGCCAATCACATTCAGCTGGCTCGGACTCTCTGTCCAAGCCACAAGCCTTTGTTATCATTCTTTCTTTTTCTATTCTTAGCTAGCCTTCTGATGAAATCCTTTCTTCTATTCTTTCAGAATAGTTCTAATATAATATATATCATAAAATAATAAATCAAGCCTTCTGAAACATGGAGTCAGATCCTCGTCTCTTCCCTCATCCTCAGACCCCTGTGAACACTGTCACAAACCAAGCTGCAGGGACTTTTTCTTCCTTCAGTGACTCTTTTGGTGTTGTGCTTCAGGAGATCACCTCCTTCTGCTGCCCCTCAGGCAGGGGAAAAGTAGGAACCTGTCACCTACTTCTGTCCAGTTTTTCTAGAGCTTGCAGGCAATGCTTGTGGCTGACTCTTCAGTCGAAGGTGTTTTTCAGAGCCTATCATCATCTCATATCCTGGGGCTTTTCCAGACACTCACAGAAATTCAAAATGATCACACTGATGCCAACGTTGTTTAAACATTTACACTTCTGGGAAAAATACCTTAAAAATATGTGACAGGGATAAAACTGCAGGGATGGATCCAAGCACAGAAGGAAGGAGATGGAGTGTGGAAGCTGTAAGGTAAGAAGGCTCCCAGTCTACACTGGGTAGCTGAAATTTCCCACTCCAGCTTCTGTAAAATGCTCATAGATCATCATGCTGTGAAACTTCGTTCCCTAAATAAATGGGAGGAACCAGCACAGATGAATGTCACCGTCACATTTTCTGAAAAATCCTCTTTGCCCAGGATTCTTCTCCTGGGAAACTAAGAAGCCTCAGAAGGAAATGAAAACAATAATTTTCTGATTGCTTCTCCCTGTTTTGCTGTCTTGGAATGTGGCTTGGACATTGTTTACCAACAGGTCATTGGTTCATTGGTTTCATGTGAATTGTTTTAACTTAATTGCCAATCACAGTCCAGCTGTGTTTGAACTCTGGAAGCAGTCACAAGTTTTTATTATTCATCCTTGTTAAGCCTTCTGTCTGTATCCTTCTCCTTCTTTAGTATAGTTTTAGTGTAGCATAAATAGAATAGAATAGAATAGAATAGAATAGAATAGAATAGAATAGAATAGAATAGAATAGAATAATATATCAGCCTTCTGAGAACATGGAGGCAGATTCTCATCTCTCACCTCGTCCTGGGGACCTTACAAACTCAACAGATGAAACCATGGGCACTGTGCATCCACAGGGGTAAAGACAAGCACATCCATCACCCAGCTGATACTGAGAGGCTGCATGCTCAGGCAGATACAGAACATGGGTAGATTCTACTCTGGGCTAAACCATGTCCATCCCAGACAAATCTTGGGAGTGGGATGTAGATGGAAGTCTGTGCAAGGGATTTCCAGTGGTACCATTCCTGTTTGGGAGTGCCACAGCAGCACCAGAAAGCTTTCCTGGAATGAAACACAGAGGACAAAGACAAGGAAGGAAACTCTGCCTGCCACGGGGTAAATGTCATCCCTGGTCCCTAAAAGGCCCAGGTCTGAAGTTATGTCTCAGTCTTTGTCTCACAACTTTCCCCATTAATATTGCAGATGTGTCTGGCTGAGAAGCAAATGAGAGCAGCAGCTCTGTCCACAGCTGGACAGCCAACTCCACACTTCAGGGTACAATGAGTAACCTGATTGTCTGAGATGTGGAGCATCCAAACTCCTCACAGGGTTATAGAAGGAGATCGACATATCTGACAAAAAACGAGCTTTTTCCCCATCTCACTGGAGGATTTTAAGCCCAATTTGGCTGTTCACAGCTGTGCAGGAAAATCTGTAAATCAGGAGTTACTTCAGGCAAGATTTAAAATGCTCTAATTGCCTTTTGGATTTATGACAAAAGTACCACGAGAGACAAACGGGTTTCAGTACTCCACTGGCATAATTTAGGGAAAAAATATAGCTTTTCTTCTCTAATAAGTCATTATTGCATTAGATTTGGTGCTCACACTTTCCCCATTAATATTGCAGGGCATGGATAGAACAAAGGGGAATGGCTTTGAACTGGAAAAGGGAAGCTTTAGATTAGATTTTGGGAGGAAATCCTTCAGCATCAGGGCAGTGAGGCCCTGGCACAGGTTGCCAAGAGAAGCTGTGGATGCTCCATCCCTGGAAGGGTTCAAGGACAGGTTGGATGGGGCTCTGAGCAACCTGGGATAGTGGGAGGTGTCCCTGCCCATGGCAGGGGGCTGGAATCAGATGATCTTTAATGTCCCTTCCAACATAAACCCTTCTGTGTTTCTATGAGATTAATCCCAGCTCAAGTATTTAGTTTCCTCTGCTGGGTATTTTATTCCTCTATAATTTTTTGGAGTGAGAATTATAAAGCCAAGTTAAATAAGTGCACATAAATTATAGAAATAGCTGTAGCAGACACTTAATTCAGGCTATTACAGAAATTTTCTGTTCTGTGCCTGGATGTAACTCACTGACCTCATATGAGTTGAATTACAGGCAAATGCTCACAACTTCAATTTCCTAAAAGCCCTGTTTTGGGCAAAAAAATGCAAAAAACAATGATGCATTACAAATAGAAACAAGCTGGGATCAGCCCTGGACGTGGGAGTGCACAGATCCCTTTGCAGCATTAACCTTGTGTCTGAAACGTGCTCAGCAAGGAGCCAGGTTCTGGAAATGGGGAATGGAACTGGATGTTATTCCCTCTGGAAACAGGAGAAATTGGGAGAGATTTTTACCTGTTCAGATAGAAGACCATGACATTTCTGTACTGACAGCCATTTCTGATGGCTTTTCAAAAAAGTTGTGTTATTGGGTGGTCTGGTTTGTATTCCCTGCATTGATGTGTATTGCATTTGGCTCCAACAGCAACAGTGAAGTTGCTGGGGGATGGGTTCTTTTTTTAAAGATAATTTCTTTTTTCAAATATTCTTGAAGTGCAGCTTGTATTAAACTGGGTAATAATTAGATAGTGAAAATGCTTCTATCTAATGCTTAGATTATTACAAGTGCCTGAGGCAATTCTTCAAGGTTTATAACAGACATAGAAATCAATGTTTAATGTCAAAAGTGATCCTGGAAGGTGTTTATTGAGAGTTATTTTTTAATATAAAGTGTAAAGATTAAAAAAATGCTCTTATTCTTAGTTTTACTTTTAGTGGTGACTGGGGGAAAGGTGTGGTATCATCAGGGAGAAGTATTATCATGAAAGCTGGTGTCAAACCTCCTTTCAAGATTCTTCATCCAAAATACCAGTTGAAACCAAACCAAGTCAGTGTATTTAAAGTCAATACTCCCCTGGTTGCTCTTACATTGCACTGATTTCTTAGAAAAGCACCACACACTTTCAGTGAAGCTTCATTACTGAGCCCTGTAAGAATCTGCCCTTTTGAGAGAAACTTCTGGTGGGTTTGGGCTTAACATCCATTAAAAAATCTTGTTGTACAACAGGGTATGAAGACTTTTCCTGCTGCTAGGATAATACACTCAGGAGCAGCTGGGACAGCAAACCTGCTTCAGCATCCTCTGGCACCCTCCACTCTGCAGTTTCACCCTTCACCCTTCTCTTCCACCCTCCCTGGGCTGGAAGAGACTCAAAGATTGTTCATTTCCAATCCTCTACCATGGTCAGGGATGCCTTGCACTGCACCACGGTGCTCAGAGTGCAATCATTTGGAATCATAGATGGGAACCAGCCACCCCAGGCTGTCTGTGTGGGGACACAGAGCTGACAGAGCTGCCCATTTCCCTGTAGGAACCCAAGCTGACCCCAAAATCCACCCCACTGTCCCTGCACAGGAGCACACATGGAGTCACTTACACTGGAGACAGCCACAGCTAAGTGGGGTAATCCCACTTCCCAGTGTCCAAATGATTTAATAGAGATGAAACCCAAGAGACATCGCTGAAAATGAGATAAATCTGGGCAGAAATGATTGCAACAGCGTTTGGGGAATGGAAAAACAGAGTATACCCTGGCAGATACAGGGTCGAGAGAAAAATGCATTTCTCTGGAGAAGGCTGGGTAAGAAGTGAAAGAAAGGGAGGAAAGAAGTGAAAGAAGTGAAAGCCTGTGTAAGAAAAGAGTGAATGATGGCTCCACAAGCCATCAGTGCTTGCTTGGACCCCATCTGAAGGTGCTGGAGTTGTACCTGTCCTGTAAAGGGCAGCTCTGGGTGCAGTGACCTCCCTTGGGGGCTGCAGGAGTGGGATGGACACCCTGGACCCTGGGCACTTTCCCAACATTTCCACCAGGCTGAAGGGAGACTGGGAATGCAGCTCACCCCTCCATTGGGTCCAAAGGGGGACTTTACAGGGTAGACCCTGACCTGTGGCTGCCCAAAAACTGAGGAGTTGCCTGCCTGAGGAGCTTTTGGGTAGGGGCTTCACCCCCTAGAAGCATCCACCCCTCTCTATGGCTGTTAGGGCAGCCTGAGGGACACACTTGGGTGTGACATCTGCAGTGTCCATGTCCACACCTGGGCAAGGTACCCAGCTCTCTGCAGCCCCAGCTTAACTAGGTGGGAAAAAGGCTGTCCAGGGATGGTGGCTGTGGGTCAGGGAATGCCTTTTATCCCAGCTGGAGGGGTAGAGGAGGTGGTGTTAGAGCTGGAAAGGCAGAGGAGGTGCATTGCACCCTTGCTTTCCTTCAGATCGGAAAGGGGCAGAGCCCACAGGCTCACTGCTGTGTGCAATTGCCCCAAGCAATCCAGTGAAAAATGCTATTGCTCCCCACAAACTTTGCCTCATTTAAATATTTTACTAAGGATGAGCAATAACTGCCCCTACAGCAGTGTTTTCAACACAGTGGGAGGATTTCAAGCTCTCTTCAGGGCAGTGAAACCCAAAAAGTATGAGATCACAACAATATTACCTGCATTTTTCCTATACATTGCCACACACTTTGCAAACAGAGCTAAATGTGATTTGGGCTCCAGGTATCAGCAAGAGCATACAATGGAGAGATCAGGAAATGTCTCCTGGTGGAAGACAACAGATTAAAAAAGGAGAAAATGCTTGAGGAAGGATGGAGTTTAAGATGATCATAGAAAAACCAGAAATTCGTGGTGGAGGTGTAATCTCCAGGTGTAAATCAGCAGAACCTGGTGGATGCTGGTGTTTGCATCAGCCAGGGGTCTGCTCCCACTTATTGGATCAAAAGTGTCTCAGTCCAGGGGATTAAGAAGTGGGAGAGAACAACTTCCTCCTCTGAGGGAGAGCTGGAATGCAAAATATGTCTAAAATAATACACTACCCAAGTAGTCTTTCAGCCTTTCCCAAAGGAAAAATACACTTCTCTACAAGGAAAATGCCACATATCTCTCTACAGCCCCAGGAAAAGAATGAGGTCACATCTTTCACTAATGCTGAAAGAGAAGGATTTTTTTTTGTCTGTGCAGTGTTTCATCCCCTTCTAGTAACTTGACATGCCTCACTGCAGTGGTACCCTGGTATTTATCTTATTTTGGGCTTCTTGCAAAAATATTTACAATTCTCACTCAATCTAAAGGGCTAAATCCTGCATCTGTCATGGAGGAAATGGGTTTGGCCTTTGCATCCATCAGCGTGAGCTGTGAGCAGCTCTCCCTGAGTTAAAAGGTGAAAGCTGTCCCACTGACTCCAACTGCAGCAGGGTTCCTTGCCTGGGAATGAGGGAAAAAGAAACCAACTTCATAAACCAGATTTTGGTCTCTTTACACAATGACAATTTGTAATAAAGCCTGTGGCTAACATGAAGTTATTGCAGATTTGCACTGGCATGAATGAGGTCAGGAACCAGCCCGGGGTGGCTGGGAGAAGGCGGCGCAGAGGTGCTGGAGCAGAGAAATTTGGAGTTTGACTTTCTGCAGCCCCTGAACGATCTCAGTGCTGTGACACCCTGCCTTCAATGCATTTTGGGTCAAATTGATGAGTGGCGTGGCTGAGGACCAGGCACACCTGACATGGAGAGTGCCACATGGAGCCAGGGTGTGCTAATTAGAGCTGTCTGCTCAATGAGTTTAGCTTCAGCTGCTCGCAGAGTGTCGGCAGCTAGATTGGGATTTCCTCAAATTGATTTGTAATTTGAGGTTACTCAATTAATTTTTCTTTTTTTTTTAAATTTTTTTAATTTTTTTTTTTTTGCTCTTTCTTAGTCACACAAGTGTTTGAGTCCCTGAATCTGCCCCTCTTTGCTTCAACAGGTGCCAGAGATGCCCAGCTGGGTGCCCTCTCCAGCAGCACAGCCCTGGCTTGGCAACCAGTGGGCCAAACCTCCCAAGATTCACCATCCATTAGGAAGGAGGTTACAAACAAAGCAGGATGGAGGAAATTCAACCCTTTTCTTTTCCTTTTCTGGGCCACACAAGCCTTGCCCAAGGCATTATTCATAGAAAAATTAGGCTGCTGCAAGATTCACTGGCGGGGTGCAGAATTTAAATAGAATTTTCTCTTGTCCCAGTTACACAAAGTCAGCCTGATTGTCCCATTCCCTATGCTGGTGTAAAGTGGAAGTAATTCCAGTCCTGAGGCTGGGATTTACAGCTCAGTGGAGGGAACAGATACCACAGGAGGCATCACATGAAAGCTGCTCCAGGCAGCAGCTGTCAGTCCTGGGGAGCTGGGTCACAGACTCATAGGATGGTTCAGGTTGGGACCCTTAAGATCACCTGGTTCCAAGCCCCTGCCATGGACAGAGACATCTTCCACAAGACCAGGCTTCTCAAAGCCTCATCCAACCTGTCCTGGAACACTTCCAGGGATGGGGCATGCACAGCTTCCTTGGGTAACCTGTTTCAATGTCCCCCCACTCTGATAGTGAAGAATTTCTTAATATTATCCAATCTAAACCTGTCCTCTTTCAGTTTAAAGCCATTCCACTTTGTCCTATCACTACCTGCCCTTGGAAAAAGGTTCTCACTGCATGGGCAGCACTTTTACTTCTGATGTGAAAACCGACATGGATGCAATTCAAATTTAATTTTTTCAAGCATTTTTTGTGGCCTAGCTTTGAGTACCAGCATGTTTGGAGGCAGGGAATGCAGAAAGTGTAAGAGTGAGTGCTGCAGAGTCGTGACCCTGCATGGGCAATGTTTTATGGTGTTCATCTCCCACCACTTCTCACATGGAGCAATCCAAGGACCCACTTTCCTTTCCAGTCTTTCGAGTCTCTCACTACTTTGAGGTTCACAGACCAGAATCATTGTTTTGTGACAGGCAAATCTGGCTGATTCCAGGGCAGGGGTGTTGTCCCAAAACAAATGGTGTTCTTTCAGGAATGGTTTGGTTCTGGGACGAAACTGTGGCTCCCATTCAGAGGCATCTTTTGCAGCAGCTGAGCCCAGTGACACCAAGAGCTGAACCCTGCAAAGTGATGTGAATCCTTTGCTGCTGCTGCTGCTGCAGAGCCCTGGCCACTTGTTCCAGCACTCGAAGTCAGCCATCTGCTGGGGGGAATATCTGGTGCATCCTGCATTCAATGAACTTCCCTTTCTCCTTAGGATTGTCCCCCAAAACATGTAAAATACTCTGGAAATGGTGCCAGGCTTTACTTGCCCACCCAGGCAGTATGGTTCATCATTTATGGACTTAAAAAGCACCAACACGAGCACTTCTGTGATATTATGGGATTTTCATGACAGAGATGTTTGTTCTGGCTTCTGTTTAACTTTGCTCGTGCAGTGGGGAAGAGCCCAGAGCTGTTCCTCACTGCCTGTGGCTCTTCCAAGAGGGAGCTCAGACCCTCAGCCAGGCTTCCCTCCTCTTGACTTGAGATTTGCAATCAGAGCAATTCCTCTGACTTCAGAGAGCTGCTGCTCATTTCCAAACATATGCTTAGGAATATAATCAGGCTTACAAATCTCCACTGACGGCACAGTGAGTGCCAGCTTCCCTTAACAAGTAATGCAAAACACTGCTGGGGGGGAGAGCAGCCCAAGCCTTCTACCCAGAGCTCAGAAAACCCCAAAACGAGCACAGTTATGGCCTTCTCCTTGGAAATTAACATTTAATGAGCTGAATTGGAAATCTGTGGGTGCTTTGGTGCTGTGAGAACATGATGCACCTGCAGAAAGGTGGTCTCTGTTCTTGTGGCATTGCTCTGCTGCCTGTGGAATAGAGGTGGGCATAGGGTAGGAGGGTCTCTACAAATAACCAAACCCAAGGGAGAGATAGGGTGGCCTTCACCAGCAACACCCAAAGCACAGCTCACAGGAGCTGAGGGTTTCTCCCACCCAGCCCTGAGCAGCCCATTTCAGCTCGAGTGCCAGCAAAGGATGTCTCTGTACTCATCCTCCCACAGGAGAAGCAGATGCAGAAATAAATGCCTGACACTGCTCAATATCACGGTGCTCCAGACACATCTCTGCTGATGGGAATGGTGGTGACTGTCAATAAACTGATTCATCTGCTGCCTGGCTGCTGCTGAAGCTGGAAGAAACAGTGCTCAAACTTTTGTCAAACCCTAGGTAGGATTTAGCCCAGTGTCTCCACACTGGGCTCTATGTGTGAGTGAAGCAGAGGTGAGGTTAGCAGAGACTGGTGCCACTGGAATGGTGTCTGGGGCACTTCTGTGGTGATGGCAAATGTCACCAGGAGCCTAAAACGGGCTGATGCTCCTCTGCACCAGCAGCTGGAGGTTGAGGAGGGCTTCACATGGGCAGCACAGAGCCCAGGCTCATGCAGATGCCACATCCAGACACCAGCATTTGCAGATCGAGTATTTGCCAGTTGTCCCCCTGTCTGTGTTGTTCCTCAGAAGACTGTTCTGACCATTTGGGCTCCAGATATCAGTAAGAACATACAATGGAGAGATCAGGAAATGTCTCCTGGTCAAAGACATCAAGTTAAAAAAGGAGAAAATGCTTGAGGAAGGATGGAGTTTAAGATGATTATCGAAAACCCAGAAATTTGTGATGGACCTCTCTGACCATTTCTCCCTTCAATGCCTGGCCACTGTTCCCAGCCTCCCTCATGGTGCCCAGCTCCAGAACAACAACAAATTCCCATCTTATTCAAAATTTGTGAAAAAACCCCATGGAAATGTTAAATTATTCATGTGAACCTTAGGAGCAGTGGAGTGGTTCTGCTCTGTGCAAAGCCTCAAGGAAAAATTCAAACCCTCCAGGACCATTCATGGTGGGTGGACATCCATTCAGTCGAAGCTCGCTGAGGTGGCTGCAGCACTAAAAACAGCACTAAAAACAGCACTAAAAACAGCACAGCACCACACAAAACACGTGGCTGAGGTGGTAAAACCCATGCCAGCTCTCTGGATGGCTGCTCCCTGGCTGCACTGGCACCATGCATGAGGCCAAGCACATCAGCACCTCCAGAAGGAGCAGGGCTGGCAGCACTAGGGTCCTGGTTGGGTGACCAAACATCCCACCCCTGTCTTGGGGCACCCCGTGGCCCACCCAGCCCTACTGTACATCCCCTGGGTGTCCTCTGTGCCCCTGCTCTCTGCAGAGGAAAATGGAACTTGCCTTTTGTCTGGCAGGGGTCAGACAGAGCCGGTTTGTTCGATAAAGCTTTAACGCTTTGTGAACACGCAGAAAAGCTCAACCCGGGGCCCTTTGACAATCCCCATTGTTTTGTGCCAAAAAAAAAAAAAGAAAAAAAGAAAAAAAAAGGAAGGAAAAGAAAAATAAAGAAAGGCTGGTTTGATTTAAAACACCAAGTTCATGGCATTTCAAAGAGAAATGATACACAGTGTATGGATTTGTGTGATATGGGGAGATAAAGCTAGGAATAAAATGCCAGGCAGGAGCATTACAAATGCTGCTCTCGGGGGTGAGCCTGGTATTTTGCCATCTGATTATTTTAAGTGGTTTCCTTCTCTGCAGCAAAATCTCTGGCATTAGCTTCACATCCCAACTCAGCGTTTGGGGCAAATTCTGGGAAAGGAAAAGGTGTGAAAAAAAGATGAACGAGTGAGTGATACTTTGCCCTAATGTCTGTCGTGCCTGGGAAATGGCACGTAGATGTGTGTACGGTCCCCTTTAGCCACACTGGGCTTCATTGTCTGCTAAATTCATAAGCCACGTAATGCATCAGTTGCCAAGCAAAGCTGGGATATGGGAACCCTCCCTGCAGTTTATCTAAGGACTGAAATAAAATAAAATTAAAAAAAGAAAAAAAAAAAAAAGTGGATTCCTGAAAGAATCATATGAGCTGGCACGGAGGTCAGTTGATTGAATATTTCATTTATTGAACGTGCAGTTGCCAAAATAAATAACTCGGGCAGGAAAGCAGTAGTCAGGAAATTGAATGTGGGGTTTTTTTGTGTCTCTGGCGAAGTTTCCCTTGAGTGATTTCCTTTGGAGGCTGCTGCTGCTGCCCGCGGAGCGCATCCCGCTCCTCCGGCTCCGGCGGCAGCCCCGGCACTGCGCTCCTCCCAGCCAGCCTCCATCCATCCGCCAGCACAACAAAAATGTGCCGTTTCACTGTCCTTATAATGCACAGAGGAAATAGGATTAGGTCCAAATAGCGGCAAGGTAAGTAGGATTAATAGCTGGCTTAAATAAACTCCGCCGTTCCTTACAAGGCTGCTGGATATTGTTTCCGCCTGGCTGTGCTGCGTGCCAGGCAGCGCTGCTGTGCCCACGAGGTGCACGTGGAGATAAGGCTGGGGAGGATATTGGGAATTTAGACCACTTCGCGGGATATTTTTTCCTTTTTTTTTTTTAATAAGAAACCTGATTTTTGCCGTTTCGAGACGATGAAACCTCCCGGTGGGAGAGAGGGGAGAGAAGGATGAAAGGGTGAAGGGTTGAAAGGACGGAGACGCGGAAGGATGGAGGGATGGGGAGAAGGAGGGATGGGAGGATGGAGGGATGAAGGGATGCAGCCTTTGTGAACGCCTCTTGCCCCCTGGCGTCCCCTCGCTGCAAGGACAGCCGGGGATCCCGGGGAGAGAGGGGAGGGGATCGGGGACACGGGGGAGGGGGCCTGGGACACGGGGGAGGTCGCCACGGGCCGTCTCTATCTCTCACCGCCTCTTTCCCCAAAACCCGGACCAACAAATCCAACCAAACCAACGCGAGCGACACCCCCGGGCAAAACTTATTTCTATCTCCCCAAAATACCTCCTAAAAATAAAGACCCTGCCCAGTTCCTCAAAGGCAGCTTGAAGAGCAGGAACGGGTAAAAAAAAAAAAAAACCAAAAAAGTGTAAAAAATTTAAAGAGCTGGTTGCTAGGAAGGGAATGTGGTGGCTTTTTTGGCATTTCTATCCTCTTTTGCTCAGTCTCAGTTTCAGCTGGCAGACCAGGATCTGTGTGGTTGCCTCCATTAAATCTGTTTCTCATTGCAGGCTGACAAGGTTTTAAGAAAGGTTCCTAATGACCAATACAGGTTGGCATCGCAGCCGAGTTTTGTAATTAAACGTTACTGAGCAGCAGCAGTAGCTGGGGATAAATGTCAAGGCGCTTTTCTTTTCTTTTTTTTCTTCTTCTTTTTTTTTTTTTTTTTTTTTTTGCGATTTTCGGAGGAGGGTCTGGATATGTCACACGGAAATTGCAGCAGCCAAAACAATCTACCAGGAGCACATCAATAAAAATAACTTCCACATACTTCCCCAGCGAGCCAAGTAAATGACACTCAGTGGCTGTCGATGCTGAGGATCTCCCAAATCCCCCAAAAAGCTGCAATTACCGGCGGCCCCGGCAAATGCCCCGTCCCGCTGCGGCAGGACCCGGCTCGCTCGATGCACCCTGCACTCGTTAAATTGAATTTTACCGAGAAATGATGCTCGGTTGGCAAATTGACGGTAGGGAAATAAAAGAGCGGAAAGGAGAAGGATAAATGTGAGAGTTTTCGTGTGCGGGGGGAGAAGCGTCAGGGCAGGAGAGTTGTGGTGACAGAGAGATGCGGGCGCTGCAATGGGATGCTCGGGAGGGATCTCAGCTGGGGGTGCCCAGCCGGTCCCGGTGCCAATCCCTGCCCCAAACCCGCCGTGCTCTGCCAAACCCAGGCAGCCAACCTGCCTGGTGTTTGTCTTTCCATCTCTCTTTTGACTTTCTTGCTTTTTCTTTTTATTTTGATTCCTTCCTTCCTTCCTTCCTTCCTTCCTTCCTTCCTTCCTTCCTTCCTTCCTTCCTTCCGTCCTTCCTTCCTTCCTTCCTTCCTTCCTTCCTTCCTTCCTTCCGTCCTTCCTTCCTTCCTTCCTTCCTTCCTTCCTTCCTTCCTTCCTTCCTTCCTTCCTTCCTTCCTTCCTTTCCTTCCTTCCTTCCTTCCTTCCTTCCTTCCTTCCTTCCTTCCTTCCTTCCGTCCTTCCTTCCTTCCTTCCTTCCTTCCTTCCTTCCTTCCTTCCTTCCTTCCTTCCTTCCTCCTTCCTTCCTTCCTTCCTTCCTTCCTTCCTTCCTCCTTCCTTCCTTCCTTCCTTCCTTCTCCTTCCTTCCTTCCTTCCTTCCTTCCTTCCTTTCCTTCCTTCCTTACTTCCTTCCTTCCTTCCTTCCTTCCTCCTTCCTTCCTTCCTTCCTTCCTTCCTTCCTTCCTTCCTTCCTTCCTTCCTTCCTTTCCTTACTTCCTTCCCTTCCTTCCTTCCTTCCTTCTTCCTTCCTTCCTTCCTTCCTTCCTTCCTTCCTTCCTTCCTTCCTTCCTTCCTTCCTTCCTTCCTTCCCTTCCTTCCTTCCTTCCTCCTTCCTTCCTTCCTTCCTTCCTTCCTTCCTTCCTTCCCCCCTTCCCCCCCTTCCCCCTTTCCCCCCTTCCCCCTTCCCTTCCCCTTCCTTCCCTCCTTCCTTCCCCTTCCCTCCCACCCTCCCTTCATTTCCCTTCCCCTTCCCCTTCCCCTTTCCCTTTCCTCATTCCCGCATCCCGCTGGAATTCCGCGCTCCATTCCCGCGGTGTCCCCGCACAGGATCGCCCCCAGACCCCATGAATTTATCCCAAAGCACATTAAACCATCTCCGGAGCGCGGGCCCGGCTTCATCCATATGCATGTGGAAAGTTTCAGGTGTGTGTGTGTGTGTGTGTGTGTGTGTCTGTATGCGTGTGCGTGTGTGAAAATTGCGAAGTTAAATATTTGTTTTTAATTTTCTGGCTCAAAAATTTTAACTAAGAGGCAGGATTCCGGCCGCTCTAATGTGCTTGCATAAATGGCTTTGTTATTACTACTTTCCTGCTAAAACAACATTCGCTTCCCGCCCTGACACGCGGGGTTTGGTATCCGGGCAGGATCTGCCATCCAGGATGGAGGAGCCGAGCGGAGGCACCCGCGCATCCCGCCCGCGCCCGCGCAGAATTAACCCAGCGCGGCCCTCCGATCAGCTTTTAATTAGATTTCCTGATTATACACGTGTTTAAAGGACAAGATTGCGTGTTTATGGAGGGAGATTTCCTCAAGAGTCTATTTGATTAAACGTATTTACAATAACTCCGGTAGTTAAACATTGTCACATTTTAGGGGACGGTTTAATGGAAGTGTAATTTTCAGACGGGGAAAAAGTTGCAGAGAATGGCGCGCTCCAGCCAGCCCCGGGGGCTTTGATTTTATTTTATTATTTTATTTTATTTTATTTTTTATTTTTAAATTTATTCTTAAATCCTTAAAATTTTACTTTTTTTTCCCCAACCTTCTTTTATTTCCATCAGTCATTACAGCCAATAAATCACGGAACCCGGTGGCCCTGCAGGCAGACAAAAGGGTCTTTGTGAAGGGATCCCCGCGGAGATGAGCCCCCAGCGCGGAGCTCAGGGTGCGCACCCGCGGCTGCTTGCGCGGGAGAGCCCCCGGGCTGGGGGTGGGTGCTGCTCCTCAGGGCACAAACCCCTTTCTTGCACAGCAAGAGAGGCTGTATATTTTTAAGGTGTTTTTTTTAAATTTTATTTTTAATTGTTTAATTTTTTGATGTTTTAGGGGGCACGATTTCTCGCTGATTCTTGCACTCCTCCCCCAGAGAGGTGCGGAGGATGCGGGGCACGGAGCGGGGCTCACCGTCCGTGCAGAGCCGGGCACCGGGCCCGGGCAGCACCGCTCTGCCCTGGGCTACGCACGCTCTTCCTCCTCCTCCTCTTCCTCCTCCTCCTGCCCTCGGGATCTGCAGCTCCTCAGCCCTCGGAGGCGGCCGGGGGCACAGAAACCACTCCGAATTCCCACCCCCCGACACTCTGCCGTGCCATCCCAAACTTATTGATGTGACACTCTGCTGTGACATCCACCAGTTTGTTTTGTTTTTTTTTTTTTTTTTTTTTTTTTTTTTTTTTTTTTTTTTTTTGTAATTTCCCCTCTAGGTGTATAATTTCATCATGGAGAAGACTTTTTACCTCTTTTTATTTTTTTTTTAATGAGGAAAGCTCCATCTGAGAACACATCTCTCTTTTTGTCTTGCTTATTAGATATAATTTAACATAAAACGCCTGTTATAATTACTGATTATACAAGGGATCCCTTGTTTTTGCAAGCTAATAACAGGATTAGCTAACAAGTGCTAGATTTCAAATTAACCATAAACATTACGCTGGAATTCATTTCATTGCATTGAGAGGAGGGAAAATGTGGATTTGGGGATGGGGGCATTGAGTGATTCTGGAGCCCTTTGCTCAGAATCGTTTTCTCTTGCCCAAGCTGTCCACACTGGGCAGCAGCATTGCCCCTGTAAAGCCTATGAAGGCATTATTTTAATTATAAAAAATATAAAAAGAAGTCCAAATGGAAGAAAATCCCTTCTAAAGTGTTGTCTTGGGAGGGTTGGAGTGCCCTGATCCATCCTGGGGCAGAGCAGCAGCTCAGCCTCCTGCCCGCTGCCACAGGAAATGGAGGGCTATAAAAAAAACCCCATTACAGATGAGTTAATTACTGCTAATTGGAAAAGGGACGTCCCCTACACAAAATCGTCTTTCACTACAAAAGAGCATTTAAAAATAATCCGAGGGGGAAAAAACCGAAAAACCACAGCACCACAATGAAGCCTTTGAGTGAAAGACCTCATGCCATCCTTGCCGAGGAGGGAAATTCCCGCAGCTCCGGTCGAACCCCGCTCTCCTCACACTCCCATGGTCTGTGTGAGCTCTGAGCGGCCCTGGCTGGAGCCCCGGCTCCTTCTGCATGGAAAACAGCTTTTCCTGGCCAAGGGGGACCTGGAGGGGTCCCCCCGAGCGCAGGGGACAGCGCTGCAGGGCAGGGGTCCCTCTCCTTCCTGCCAGAGCCGCTGCTCCTCTCTGCTTTCCATCCTTCCACCAGAGCTCCGACTCCTCGGGCCTGGCAGAAAATAAATCCTTTTAATGAGTCAAATAATTTTGGACACAAGAAATTTTCTCCCCCTCTCCTTTTGTAATTAGAGCTGGCCGCGTGTCTAAAATGATCTGCTTTCCAGAGGGAAACAATAATTGAATTGTTGGGTGTCTCCCGAGCTTTGCAGGGCTCCGGGAAGGCTGCGGGGGAAGCGGAGCCGCTCTCTCGTTAGTGCCTGCAATGAGAGCGAGACACCCTCGAATTCAATTACGCCGCTCCTCCAGGAACCCTGATAATTATAACGTCAAGTTGTTTTTTAAAATTTCATAATTATGCTTTAGGATCCTTGTGTGGATGTTTGGGAACGCTCCTGCCCAGCCCCAACCCCCCACTTTTGCTTCAGCACTGTCTGTGCCGCAGTGGCATTGCTCTCTCCCTGCACCCAAGGGCGCCTGCGGTGCTGTGTCCCTCTGCATCCCTGAGCAGAGCCCTCCCCTGCTCCATGTCGCTGGACAGCCCTCCCGAGTGCCACATGGCGTCAGGGAGCTGGTGGCACATCCCTGTGCCATGGAGCTGGTGGCACATCCCTGTGCCATGGAGCTGGTGGCACATCCCTCTACCAGGGAGCTGGTGGCACATCTCTGTGCCATGGAGCTGGTGGCACATCCCTGTGTCATGGAGCTGGTGGCACATCCCTCTACCAGGGAGCTGGTGGCACATCTCTGTGCCATGGAGCTGGTGGCACATCTCTGTGCCAGGGAGCTGGTGGAACATCCCTGTGCCAGGGAGCTGGCGGCATATCCCTGTGCCATGGAGCTGGTGGCACATCCCTCTACCAGGGAGCTGGTGGCACATCTCTGTGCCATGGAGCTGGTGGCACATCCCTGTGTCGGGAGCTGGTGGCGCATCCCTGTGTCATGGAGCTGGTGGCACATCCCTCTACCAGGGAGCTGGTGGCACATCCCTGTGTCATGGAGCTGGTGGCACATCCCTGTGCCATGGAGCTGGTGACACATCTCTGTGTCAGGGAGCTGGTGGCACATCCCTGCACCAGGGAGCTGGTGGAATATCCCTGTGTCAGGGAGCTGGTGGCACATCCCTGTGCCATGGAGCTGGTGGCACATCCCTCCGTCAGGTCTCCTGCCTGCAAAATTGATTCCCATGCTGAGATATTCCAGAAGAGTATCAGGGAAAGGTAGACAGGAGAAACCAATTGCAGAAAGTTTTGTGTTCAGCTAGTGAAGACACAGGTGTCCAGGGTCCTCAGAGGGGTGGTGACATTTGGGACATGCCAGGTGGTGCTGGGGACCTTAGGAGTGGGGTGCCACCTAAGAGCTCTGCCTGTGCTCAGGTTGGCATTTCACCTACACCAATGAAAAGGTAAAATACTGAAAACCTTTCCCATTCCTTTTGCAGGGGGAAATGGGAAGCTTGGAGAGGAGTGGCACACTGGCAATGCCATGCAAGCTTGGCCTGGGAGCAGCACTGCATTTCAAGGGTAGCTGAGTTACCTCTAGGCTCTGTTTAGAAAAGCGGCTCAGACTTTTACACTCCTGCTGAAATGAGAGAGCTGTGAGCCTGTCCTGCTGCAGAGCCCTGGCTCAGGGCTGCTTCTCTCCCCTCCCTCACCATGGCCCTGCTGCAGACCCTCTGTGCCCTGCTGGACATGTGCCCTGGGAAGTGGCTGCCCAGGATTGGTTTGTGCAGACACCAGCTCTGCCTCTGCTGGATGGAGACCTGGCTGTACAGTGCTGCTTGAGGTGTTGAATGAAGGAGATTCTTCTCCAAGACAAGAGACTGAGAACTTGCAGAATGGCAGAAGAGCAAGCAGACCAAATGGAGGGAATGTAGAAGAATCATGACCACTATGAGCTGCTTCTGTGAGGAAATAGTAAGCAGGAGATGGTGAGCAGAAAAGCCAAACCCAGTCAGACTCTATTACTGCACAGGTATTGCAGCACAATCTGTTTTCCAGGTGTGTGCTAAAATCTCAGCATCCTACTGTGAGAGAAATTTGTGGTATCCTGGTTTGATTCTCCTTAACAAAGCTGAATGGGACCCAAGAACATTCCAGAGTTTCATCCAGCCCAGTTTTCAGTGTCAAATCATGAAGGGTCTGACTCAGACAGTAGTGTGGGTTCATTTTGCAGAGCTCCTTGCTGTGCTGGACAAGGGGGCTTGCACAGAGGGCTCTGCTGTGTGTTGGCCATGTCCTTTTTCTGTAGAGAAAGATTTACCATGTCTCTAGCTCCCTGTATCCAGCAAAGCGTTGCAAAGCGTTGCAAAGCTCAGCAGGAACAAGCAGCAGCAGCCTGGCGTTCTCCCCTCCTGCCCCACAGCCATTGCCAGGAAAGCCTGACAGCCTCAGGTGAAATCTGGTTTATCAAATGGTAACCACCCAGCAGCACCAAGACTGGCTGGTGCCCCCAGAATAAACTTATTTTGATAGTGCATCTTGCACTTGGCTGCTGGAAACAGCTTCTGAGCTTGGACCCAGCTCCTGAGGAGGCTGCTGCTCACCCCTGCCTTTGTGGTGCACATTGCTGTCTGGCCAAGGAGCAGAAGATGAAGAGCTTGTCTTGATATTAGCAGGTCAGGGCCCCCTGTAAGGGTTGTGGCACTGGGACAGGAGAGCAGAGAGGAATTCACAATGACTGTGCTGATTTCAGACTGGGAATAGATTCGCTTTTCATTCTCTCAGACAAGCAATTAGAGCTGTCTCCCCAAGCAGTTCCCACCCAGCAAGGAGTTCCAAAATATGAAAATTCTTGCCTTTCATATTATTTTCCAGATGTTCAGTCTTCGCTTCCCTTTATTAATGCTTCTTTTGCCAGGGTGATTCATTTAACAATTAGCTAAGGCATAGGGTGGAGCAGCTGTTACAGATATTACCTGTGCCTCTGAGGCAAAGGTTCTTACTGTTGCTTTTTATCCATCTCTCCTTTCCTTCTAGGCCTTTAATAACCTGTAAGAATTATCTTTAAATTAGTGAGAAGCTCTGATTCCTCACCCAGGTCAACAGATGGCTCACTTGGACCTGCCTTCAATTAAGCAGGTGGAACATGCCCAAGGAGCAGGCAGACAAATGCAGATGTTCTTTCCCCAAATCCCACCACAGATCTGATGGGAATTATTCACCAGCTCCTATGTGAGGCTGCTTGTTCTATTGACCTCAGAACTTTGTGTTCAAACTTGCATCACCTGGCTGCACCTTCCAGGAGAGTGATCCTTCCCATAACAATGAGTTGTGGGTGTGATAATGCTGAGGTACCTGGGCATTGCTGTCTTCATGGTCTACTTCCAACATTTGATTTGTTGGGAAAAATCCCCAAACCCTAGTTTTTATTCTCACAAGCACTGATGGATATCTTTGGTTCCCATATTAGTGAAGATTGAAAGTGGGGTTCAAGCCTTGAGCCTCCTGCTGTTTTGGTTTGGGATGAGAGGAAGCAGCCTCAAGTTGAGCCAGGGGAAGTTTAGACTGGATATTAGGAAAAATTTCTTCTCTTTAATGGCTGTCAAGCAGTGGAACAGGCTGCCCAGGGCAGTGGTGGAGTCACCATCCCTGGAGGTATCTGTGAGATGTGGCATTTAGGGACAGGATTCAAGTGATGGATTTGGCAGTGCTGGGTTACCAGCAGGACTCTATGACCTTAAATATAATTCCAGTGTAAGTGATTCCCTGGTTCTGAGATGTCTCACATCCTCTCTGTGGTCTTCAGCTGCCAGCTTTGGAGGCTGCGTGTCTCCTGTGCCAAATCCAGCCTATAGGGGTGCCTTTGAATACCCTGGGGTGTCTACATGTTTATCCTTTGCAGCTGAGTTCCACCAAGAGAATAATGAACCCCCAGGTTGTACCTTCAATCTGTGCTCAGAACAGACTCCTTTGTGCTGTGGTAGGACTCCCATCCCAGCAGCACCACAACCTGTAGGAGTAAAGGTGAAGTTAAAGCTAAACAGTGGCAGCAGGATCTGCCCTGGTGATACCAGGTGTTTCTCTCATGAAAAGACCAAAAAATTGGTAAAATTCTGAGTAAACCGATCAGGATTGGTTATGCTGTTAGACACCATTGCTATCTTCTTCCACTGAGCTGATAATTCAGGTGCTTACAACTTGAGAGTGGCTCTTTTGCTGATATTTTTATTCACTCTTACCCAACTGTTCCAGCAAGGTGCTTGGAAGGTGACCTGTGGGAGGTTTGGTAGGAGGATTATTCATGTCTGACCTCCAGCCCTCAGCAGTGACAGTCTCTGCTGCCCTGCTATGGCTGGGAGCAGAGCTCCAGCCCTGGAGCTGCTCGTGATGCTCAGCACATCTCCAGCCCCACTGACTTCACCTGTGCTGCACCTCAGCTCAGCTGTGTTTGAATCCTTTCTGGGGTGAAGATGTCACTGGCTGCACTCTCTGTGTGCTTCAGCCAAGCAAG
The DNA here is from genome assembly GCA_009764595.1 of Geothlypis trichas. Lineage (NCBI taxonomy): Eukaryota > Metazoa > Chordata > Aves > Passeriformes > Parulidae > Geothlypis > Geothlypis trichas. The sequence continues at coordinate 144,445,916 of CM019901.1, forward strand.
GAGAAATGTTGCAAAGAATTTCCCTGCTGCAGAGCTCTGCACAGAAAGAAATCAGCTCTGCTTGTCTGGACAAGGTCTCTGCTGCCCAAAAGAGCCCCTGGAGTTTGGATTTTTGCCCTGTTTATTTTGCTAGAGCTGGGTATGTCAGCAGGGTATGTATTCCTGGGGATTTTTCTTTAGCCCAAGCTCTGTATCTCCAGAGATTTCTGGACTATGCTGTCTGATCCTTGCAGGGCAAAATTTGGAGTGGCTTGATTGATGCTGGCGGGGATGTGTTGCACCTTCCTCCTACATCAGCTTTTGTCACCTCTTCCAGCATCCCAGGAGCAGCAGATTTCCTGGAGAAATCAGATCCAGCTGCTCATCCCTGCAGCACAGCCCCACACAGTGCCTGGGCTCTGTGCTACAGGGTCCTGGTGCAAGAGCTCAGCAGCACAGAGCCCTCCAAGCCGGGCCATCAGCTGCACACCAGGGGTGATCAGGGATCACAGACAGCTTCTCTTGCTTTTGGATGACATCTGTTCAAGTGATGCTCAGCATTAAACGTCACCAGCAGCTGGTTTTTTGTAACACAGCAGCAGCACAAGAGATGCTGGTATTGAGGACCCTGAGTGATGGCTTGTAGGATCCAGAGTTATCCCATCTCCAGGGGCTGCTGCTCAAAGCCCCAGCAGCCTCCAGTGCCACATGGCAGTGACACAGCTGGCACTCCAAAGGTGCTCTTCGAGCCAGGTGCAGAAAAAACTTGGGTGTGTTTGGGTTGTTTTGATGGTTTTTAAACATAAACTTCAACCTTCACAAATGGAATTGTCAGAGCCAGGCAGAGGTTGTGCAGGACAGCACAGCTCCATGCTTGCTCCCCCAGGTGCTGAGGTGGGGGATGCTGGTCCTTCCAGCAGGCTGACTTTTTTATTGTAGGAGTTTCTGACAGAAACAGGCAAGAAAGCAGAAAAAAGAAATCCTTGAACAAGCTCTGAGTAACGTCTGAGAATGAAAAGGTGCAGAGAGTGCAGTGTGCAGACTGCAGATCCAGCACATGTACCTGCTGCCTTTCAAACTCCTGTGGGGTGGCAGAGAGGAAGATGAGTTCTTGAAGGTGATGACGTATAACGCTAGAGAAGCTGTTTAAATAACAAAGAGCAGGAAGGAAGAAGAAAGTGATTACCCTGGGCCAGAAAATAAAAGATTGATGAGGGTGGTGCATAAACAAGGTGATACCTAAAGTGATCAGAAATTTTTTGAAAAACTTTTTTTTGGGACAAAAATTACTGATTAATCAAAAGAAAAGATAATTCCTAAACCAACACATTCTTATACATTTCTGCAACATTAAGACTACCAGGAAGAATGTTTGGAAATTGAAATTTCTGTATCATTTGATAAAAAGAGTGGTTCAGGTTTTTGAAGAGGTGAAGCATTGCACTGTCAGACAACTTGGAGCACTTTTCAAAGGTCAGAATCAAACCAGTGCATGTCAAGGTGGTAACAAGTGTTCCAGCTAACCCAAACTGTGTGCTTGGTGGTTTTATCTAGCACAGGTTGCTCAGGGAAGCTGTGGATGCCCCATCCCTGGCAGTGCTCAAGCCAGGCTGGATGGGGCTTGGAGCAGCCTGGGACAGTGGGTGTCTCTGCCATGGCAGGGAGGGGTTAGAACCAGATGGTCCTTAAGGTCCCCCCAAACATTTCTAGGATTCTATGATGTCTCCAGTGTCATGAAACTCAAAATGCAGCCAGGACAGACAGAAGACCTGTCTGAAATCCATGGTCACATGTGAACCACTTACATTTCCCAGGAGCATCTCAGTGAGCCTTTCTGTCACTGGATGTGATCTTGCCTACTCCTGAGTCCAGGTTAACTTATTTCAGTTTTTTGGCCCCTACTCTAAGATACCTTGAAAAGGATGAACTCCCTGTGCATTTACATGACACAGCCCCAACCCAAGGGACACTCACCAGGCTGCCAGAGGGAGCCCCATGCCAGCAAGAGCTGAGAGAAAATGCTGCAGCTGTATTTAAATTCTGCTGATTTGTAGCTGATGTTTTAATTCTTAGGAAACACAGCAAGTTCATGTAACCTCTGTAGCACTTCTCTGATATTTAATAAAAATCTAATAGCAGTCAAGCTACTGAACACACAGAGAAGACAATGAAATAGAGAAGGCATAATTTGCAGCTGAAGAAAATAATTCACTGACTAAAACTGAGTAAAACTCTGACCTTTATGTGTTTTTGGGTAGTAATGCATTATTTATAGGAATTATCATACGTACTTTGAATTCTGTTTGAAAGTTATCTGCAGCAGGCCAGAAGCACCATCACAACCTACAGACTCTCTTGTCACACAGTCAGCCTCACATGAGACTTTATGGAATATGAAATTCATTGTCCCCATTTGCAGCCCATGAAGGCACAACATTATCACTGCACAATAGAAGTAAGAATTTAAACCAGGGGATGACTCCAAACTATGCATGGGGCAGCTCCTGTGGTATTTCACTGCCCAGAGAAATCATCATTATCTATCTATAGGAGCCCCCCTTGGCCTTTTAGCTGAAAGAACCCACTATCA